>QJPP01007180.1:0-25817 GCA_003996215.1 Jaltomata sinuosa | reverse complement strand
TACGCAATACCCGAGTTTATACTTAACGGATAGGAATTGATTGCCACCTCCCCCCCCACGTGTAAGTGGAAGGTGAAGGCAGCACCTTAGGTTGAAAGGTGGCAGCATACACCCTTTTATATATTTAAGTTGATTGCTAAAGTTTTATACATAAGTGTATATTACTGATTGCATACAATTATGCACAGTCTTAAATACTCTTTCACGTGTGAGGTTTTGTGGTGAGAAAAATATCGTTGATAAAGTAAATCAATTATCTTGTCAAGTTATTTCTTCCCAAATCCAATTCCGATTCCGATTTAGTTTTGGATTTTCTCGGAGTGGTTCGAGCTTGGACATCGTGTTCCAGCAGCTTGTCGTCGGACGACAGGTAGGTTACGGTTTAATTTTCCCAGACTCCGTATATATAAAATAAAATTATATTAATGGGCATCCTTGGGTTGGTTTATTAGGTTGGTACCGCAGACCTTGACCGCTTTATTCATGTCCGCTAATTTTATTCCTCCGTTGTTTGTAGTATTTGCGGATATATTTTATTTACCCTTGTGGTCCTGCGAGGCCTTGTTGACTCTGGAACATAGAAGGTGGGATTTTGGGAATGTCCGCGAGTCCCGGGCATAGAATTATCCTTCTAGGCTGGTTATGCTTGCTGAGTAGCTGTGGGCCTGTGCAGGGTCGGTAGGTTGATTGTAAGCTGTTGGGCAGCTATTGTTGTGTGTGAGCATATCATTTCCATGCATATAAAGAGGTTTTATCGATGTTTTACAGTGGTTTTGGCTTTGGGCCTACTGACACTGTTTTCTAAACCTTGCATGGCCCGGGGGGTCGTTTTTGATGGAAATGATTTGGAAATGGTTGATTTCACTTGTGGTTTAAAATCATCAGTTTTACTATTATCACTAGACTCGGCAGGGCCGGAGTGCTAGTTGAGTTTCTTACTACTTGATATGATTTTTTAGCTCGGTTGGACCGAGCACATGAGATGACTTTTTACTGTTTAGACCCGGCGACGCCCGGGCACCCTGGGAGGGGGTTTTCAGATATTTTCCTACTATTTTTAGTCCTGGACAGGGTCTGGGCATGCATATTCGAGACTGGTTCTATATCTTGATATTGAGACTGGGACTCTATCTTGGTACGTGATTCTGATACTGAGTTTTGGTATGGGGTCGAGGACCTCCATGGACCTTGCTATCCGGGCCAGGAGCTACGAGCTGCGTGTGCCGGAAGAGGGGTATACGGGGGAGTAGAGGTATACGGGCAGAGACCTTCCATGGAACCTACCTGCTGGGCCGGATCGGCGCCGGAGGAGGTACATACAGAGATACTATGGCACTTGAGATCTTCATGCATCATATCATTCATGGTTCGAGGTTCCACCCTTGTTTGCTGTTTGCTGATTGTACGCTCCGGTAGTATGGGATGCCGGAGGATTTGTTTTCACTTGTTTGTGTTCCTCGGTTGTATGGGCGGCCGGGGGACTGTAGGTAGACTTTTGCTATTTACTTACAGAGTTGTTCTCTATTAGGGATGAGTATGAGATTGGTTACTGCTAGACTGTTAGTTTCTGGATTTGAGATTGTTATGATTAGTTGGGTTGATTCATGTCTGGAGCATGCCTATTATTACTCTTTCTCTCTTCTTCTTACATTTGAGGTTACCGGTATACCGTCCATTCTGTAACTTATTTTGTATACACTGTTGTTGCAAGGATTCCAGGTGCGTTGTTTCTTACTTTCACCTGTGCCTTTGGTGTGTATATTCTGCTTACTAGCCTCATTTGTGGTTCTGTTGATTTCCCTCTGGGCTAGTTCCTGTGTACCTTTCGTTGATTCTGTGACTACTTGCTTCTATTCTGTCTATTACTGCGCTTTTATCTTATATGTGCCCAGTCGGCCTATGATACCTACTGGGTACCTTATGCTTCGCATTTGGTGCTCACCCCTACCCCCTGCATCTTTGGGTGCAGATCCCAGCGTGGGCTATCGCCGTTAGACCGTTGTGATTCGTGCTTGGAGAGCTGTTGGAGACTACTTCAGGCTGAGGGTGAGCTCTTGGCGATCGGAGCTTAGCTTTAGTTTATCTTTTGATTCATGTACTCTATTTCCATTCAGAGACATCTGTATATATAGTTTTGGTTACTTGTACTCCATGTATGTAGTTTGGCTCTGTACTATGATACCAGGTCTTGGGATTTGGTTTAGTTCTCCGCATTTGTATATATTTACATTCATATTATCTATTTTATTCGTTTTATTCTCATATTTGTTAGATAGTAGCCCATTACTAACTGTTCTGGGCTACAGGGATTGGTACACCTACCGGGGGTTGTAGGTGCCATCATGACCGAGAAATCGGGTCGTGACAAAAACAAACAAAAATCCTAGCTAACGAATTGTACTAGCTAAGATTAATTATCTCCATATCCCTTTCTAGGTAGATCCTAATTTGCTTCAACTTCAAGGCAGTAAAAAAAAATTGTTCTTTTTTGCAGTGATGATATATAGCACTTAACAGAACAACATTAATATCTTACAGTATATATATGAGGGCATTAATTTATCAAACAGATTGTATTAGCTAGACTAGTCAAGAAAATATTGTTTACAGTGAATCTTGCTTTATCTGGAAATTTCTGGTCATAATTAATACTGTATATTTCAGTTTATATAATAATGGTTTTGGTATATATATTAAATATGTAAGCCTATATTCCTGATTCATAAGAATTAATATAAGCTTACATTTGCCTATGGTAATAAATCTTGAAATGTTCAAGAATTAAATGTTATATCACCCTACAAACTATTTTAACATATAAATTATTAATTGTTTGGCATACTTAAGTACTTGAGATGAAATTGTATTGGGTAAAGATACTCGAAGAAGACGGAGAGATGGACCCTCGTTTTGCGATAGGGTATCTTCGGAGTGCGAGGAGGCGTTCTAGGTTATGAGGCGGCCTTCCGACAGAATGCACCCGAAGGAGTCTTGCGAATGGCACCCCTGCGCCTCGAGGGAACCGAGTGACATAGGGGAAAAGGATAAGGGGACAAAAGTGTCAGATGTCAGACACGCAGACGCGTAACATACATGACTTAGCCTACAGATACAATCCGACACCCATAACGGATAAGACATTTGTCACTATTTCATTGGCAACCATACTATTAGGGAACCAGAGAATAGAGCTCTCTGATTGGTCACTAGCCTCACATTGTAACCTATAAATAGAGATTTTCTCTCAGTTGGAAGGGAGCTCCAGGCAAAACTTGTAACCTGATACAATAATACAATAATACAATATACTTTTATTTGCTCTCCAAGCTTTGACCTTCTTATTGTTCTCTTGTGGATATCAAACTCTCGTGGGATGAACTCCAATCCTCAGGGAGAGCTCTGTCGTCATGCAAATCCTTTGATTATTTATTTCTCTGTTTTTCTTTACTTTCGTTTACATTCATTACTTCGCTACTTAGATAATCAACCCGTTGATAACGGATCCTCAAACAAAACAAAATTTAATGTGCGTACTTTAAACCTCATCTATAAATTTAACTATACCATTTTTGAGGTAAATAGAAATATAAGAGAGCTTTTGCTTCAAGTTAAGAAAAGCAAATTAAATATAGAAATGGTTCAAAGAAGGGTTAACACAAGGATTATAAACTATCAAGTCAACATCTCACTAACAGAAATAAAACTTTTGTCTACCGCAAATCAGTAAGATGTTTGTGCTATAGAATATAATTTTCTTACTCATTTTTCATCAAACCAGCTCATTGAAAAAATGCATGATGGAAAACAAATTCTTACTGAAATAGTTAAAAATATTCTAATTTTCTGATATAAAAATATGACTATTATTTTTTTTCCCACTAATTCAATCAAAATATCTCGTGGAAATAGTTACTGGACTTTTTCGGTGGAAAATGGTGATTTTTTAGTAGTGCTTGTCCTGATATATCACAGGGTCACATTGTTATATATTTGTTCTTTTTTATTTTACTTAGCTCTTATACTATTTTTTTTTGTTTACTTGTTCATTTTGACAAATCAAGAGAAAAATATCACTATCTCCATCCATTTTTCACTACTAAAAAACAGAAAATTAGCGACGGACGATATTTCATAGCTAAACAATAAAAATCTCATGCTAATCTCATTTAGCTACGAATTAACGATGGATTATAAGAAATTTCAATTAGCTAAGAGTTTTTTAGCGACGAATTAGCTAGGGATTGCCAATAAGTTCCGTAGCTAAGTGTTTACTTGTTCATGTTTGACTTGACACACCCCTAGTAATTAATAAAATGATAAGCTTACTTGTATCACCCTTTAAATACAACAAATTCAATGATTTGAAAAAATGCATTAGGAAACAATTATAATTAATACTAATAATGTTAAATTAAGAATTAAGTGATAAATTATCTATTGAATTTTTAAACTGAACACATAAAAATAGACATCTATTTTTAATATAGTAAACAAGTAAAAATAGACGAATGAAATACTTTTTTTTAAGAAAATAACAAATCAACCTGAGCCAAGTAAAATAAAACGGATCATGTAATTATGTCACCCTAGGAACTTTATAAACGCAAAGGGAAATAATTAATGAGTGGTTTAGGTGTTAAGTGTTTCACCTCAAAATCAAATCATCCAATTAAGTCATCATTAATCTAAGTTGACCCATGGCTAAAATCTTTGGTGGACCACTAACTAGATTTCCATGCATGTATATGACAAAACATAGCTTTCTTCTTTATTTTTTTTAAAGTTGTCTTTATCTTTTAATATGATAGGAACATTAACAATAATATAACACCAAACAATAAAATTTTGTGAGAAAATATTATATCACAATCTAAAATTTATAAAAAATTACATGTTTCGCTCTTCAAATGAGAATTCAGAATAGTGAATGGAGTGGTCTTTAATTCTTGTCTTTTTACAATCAAATTATGTCTAGTGGAGCATGAGTTTTTTAGAAATCGAAGTCATGCTCGGCATAACTTGTGGGATATTATGATACGAAAATATAACTTTTTTATCTCGCGAAAAAATTATTTATTATGAGGGAAATAAATTAAAGACCAACACAAAATAGATGCAAAAGTGCAAATGATCCTCTAAAATTTTATAGACGTTAGAGGACAGTCTATTAATGTTTTGTCTGCCACATAAATTATATTTGTACAATTTTTAAAAATAAAAACAAAATCTAACTGGTACCTTAAAAATGAGACAATTCACGTAATTAACCTTTTAAAATTGTCACCCGATATTTGATTTCCATTCTGGAGTTCGATTAATTCGAATCAGCATCACGTACGAACCATTAATGAAGAAAAACGTTCCCTATCAAGATTTTCATTCCTCGAATTCAAATTTTTAATTAAGAGTGAAAGGATCTTATTATTATTGTAGTACATGCCATTACATAATATTAAGGAAATTATTTCTAGTCTAGATTGGCTAATTACATGAATAATCAATTAGAAAGCTCTCTCATAATTTAGCCAAATAAGGACAAAAAGTGCATCTATGTATGCTGCATTTAATTGAAGTAGATCCATGCATGCTGCATTTAATTTCCTGCTATTTTTCTTTAAAATTGATATGTACACTCCAACCACACTTTTTTTTTATTTTTTGTTCGATATTCGATATTTGTATTAAATTTGATTAAATTTGAATTCGCATTATGGAATCTCATATATTAGGGGTAAAGAACTCTATAATAAATATGGCTCCATATTTAATGTTTGAACTCGAAATTGCTGATTAAAAATGAAAAAGTATTTACCACTCCATCACATAACCCTCGTTGGTCACACCATCAACACCATTTTTCTTTCTTACTTCTCTACACATGGGCGGATCTAGAGGGTAGTGAGGGGGTTTATCCATACCCGAAACCCCTCGATAAAAATTTACATTATATATATAAGGTATTTTTAAAAAAAAATGTATATATAGATATTTTGAATTAATACCCTAAATATAAGATTAGATGACGTTGAATTAGCATTTGAGGGGGTTCAAAATTCACCTTGAGGTTTCAAGTTAAATTTCAAGAACTATAAATTCTAAATCCGCTTCTGTCTCTACGGGATTCAATTTGTAATTATAAAACTTTTAAAAAAATTGAACCTTCCAAATAATACTAGTACTAAGCAAGTGACCCTTTCGCGACTCAAATAAATACGTGTGCATGCAAGCAAGGGTGGAGCTAGGGGGCGCAAAGTGATTCATCTGAACCCTTTAACGATAGATATGATAAAAAAAATATCAAAAAATTTATATTATATATATAAAATTAAATATTTTTATATATATAAATAATAGACGTTGAGTATACTTGGCTTCTTCATGTTTTTACGTTTTTATATTTTAAATATTATTAGTAAAAAAATTTGGTGCAGAAACAAAAACAATGAAAAAGAAATCAATGGAAGAGAGTTGGAAATTGATTGTTTTATTAATTTTTTCCCATTTAACATATCATTGATTGAGTGCAGAAGTTCATTTATATGCAACTGAGATTTCATCAAGTGGAAAAATGGAGGAGGAGAAATATTAAAATAAATGTGCCACCTAATATTGCATATAATATAAAAATAAATACAAATATATATATGTAAAGGTAGCTAATAAATGGGATTTCTATATTTTAATATTACATTTTTAACCAAAAATAAAATAAAATATTGCATTATAAAATAGTCAAAGTAAAGAGTAGTTGTGATGAACTAATAATAAATACTCGTATATACTAGTGGATCTAGCATGTAAT
The DNA here is from genome assembly GCA_003996215.1 of Jaltomata sinuosa. Taxonomy (NCBI): domain Eukaryota; kingdom Viridiplantae; phylum Streptophyta; class Magnoliopsida; order Solanales; family Solanaceae; genus Jaltomata; species Jaltomata sinuosa. The sequence continues at coordinate 19,015 of QJPP01007180.1, read as the reverse complement.
CTTTGAGTTTACGTAAATTTAGTAACTTTTACTTAAACTAAGTATATGTATGAACAAACCCACTAAAAATTATTATTGTATATTAAATTTGTGATTGTTATGAAAATTTATAAATTTTAAATTTTGAATTCACTTCTTTATATACCACGACGAACGTATAAATATGGGAGATAACATTGCGTGTAAAATAATTCAGTAAATTAAGGGTGTGTTTGGTACAGAGAATAAACATTTTCTGAAAAATAATTTAGTTTCTTAATTTTTTCACATTAATTGTGTCGTTCCCACTCTCTAATACATGACCTCATCTTTACTACACCCCGTAGCCCTCATTTCCACCACCAGCCCACACCTTACCCTCGCTTTTACGCCCATCGTATTTGTCTAGATTAAATATTGATACTTTTAGGATAATATTTTTTATTACGTACATACCGAACACAAGAAAATAAGTAAGAAACTCACTTATTAAAAGACAGTTCGGTGCACTAAGCTCCTATTATACGCGGGGTTCGAGAAAGGTCCGAATCTCAAGGGATTATTATACGTAGCCTTACCCTGCATTTCTGCAAGAGAATGAATTCTACAACTCAAACTCATAACTTAAGAGTCACATGATAACTACTTTACCAGTTACGCCAAAGCTATGAATAAACTCACTTATTCTCTTGGAAAATATTTTCCATGAGTATAAATATGCTAATAAATATTCTCTATGTCCCATATTAGTTGCTCACTATACTAAAAATAGTTGTCCCATATTAGTTGACCACCTTACTAAATGAAGAAAACATTAATTAAATTTTTCCTATATTATTCTTGCATTTAATTCTTTTTGAAAGTGTTCACATTTATTTGTAAAGTTTCAAAGAAATTTTTTAAAAGGTAAATTAATAAAATAATTTTTTTATTTATAATTTCTTAATATGTATATAAAAAAGAAAGTGTGCAACTAATATGGGACGGAGGAAGTAGCATGGTGTCTTATAATGATTATATTTTATATTAAAACTAGTAAAAAGTAGAAGTAGGTGTGAATTTATAATATTTTAGGTCCAATAGGGGCAATATATACAAGTCAACATCCAAGTATTAAGCTTGGAATGTGTGACATTAAATTTGCTTGGCTCCCCAACTGCGCAACCTTTCTTTTATTTATTTATGTATTTATTTATTTATTTATTTATTTATTTTTAAAAATAAGTTGTTGGAATTTGTATAATTAATTTCTTAATGCTTTTTGTTGAAAATGACCTACCTATATAAAGTAACTTTATTATATGGTCCCTTGGTTTTTATTGAGTATTTAATATGGTGGGAGTTTATTTTTTTTCATCATGATTTCATGATCCACGTGATTTTCATATTTCATTTGAAATTTAGTTGTGGTGTTTTTTTTTAAGGAAACAAAATATTTGACTTACTCAACTAAATCAAATAGTTGAATTTAAAGATTTATAAAGTAATGTGAACATATATATACACTATTAGAAATAAAAAAAAATCTCACTATAAATCAGTAAAAAAATTATGCTAAACAACATGATTTTTTCATTCAATTCTCACCTAACCAGCTTACTAGGAAAATTCATGTTGGAAAATTCATGTTGGAAAATAAATTCTCACTGAAATACTGGGAAATTTCCTAATTTTTTCATATAAAAATATTACTATTTTTTTTCCATCGTTTCGATCAAAATATCTGTGAGAATAACCACTGAACATTTTGCGGTGAGAAATTTGAGTGGAAAATAGTATCACAAGTTGGGCCAGATATTCTACTCTTATGTCCGGCCTCAGTCCAAGTCTTAGAGGCCCAAACCAGCCCACATATTTCTGTTCTGTTTTCTCTCAACTCTCAAGGTGCATACCCCGGCAAGGTGCATCCGCCCGTGTCGGGGTATGCACCCGTTTAGGTACGAATTTGGTCAAACTCAGTAGTTTTAAATCAAATTATGTGTTTATGCTACAAAAATTTACTAGTAATATATGACTATTAAATTTTGAATTCAGTAACTCAAGTGGTCAATGAGTTCAGTAGCATTCCGAATTCATAAAGTACAAATTTTAAATTCGTGTCTCTTCCAAATCTTGAATCTGCCTCTACGCCCCGATCACCATTAAGGTTACCAATTTTATGGTGCCAATTTACCAGTCTAAGGATGTTTAGAAGAGTGCATTCTTCCCTTGGAAAAGCAACTTTATGGGAAATCAATTCCATTTACTATAATGATTTCAATGCAAAAATTTCTTTGTAAATTGAAGGACGTAGCTGATTTCAGAGTGCACTAAGGATGACAATTGGAGCAGCGCGGGTGGGACAGGGGAGGGAAACTCTAAATAGGGCAGGGTAGGGGAAGACTGTTGCTTGCGTGATATTTATAACCCATTGGTCCGACTTGTTCCTCTAATGTGTTCTTTTGCAGTTTTGCCAAAGAAAACTGACATAATACAAGTGAAATTCTACATACAAGAAGCAAGGGTTTGTCATCATCAAAAATGGGGAATTTGTTGGATCAAGGTAGATTTTGAAAATTGACAAAGTTGTGGAACACATGCAGGGAACATGTATTGGTAACTTGTTCCTCTCAAGCAGAATCCAACTAGGATCAGGAGAAGGTGAATGACGTGGAGATAGGAGCAAAGGCGTGTGGAGAAAACGTGTTTATAAGGAGAGTTCAGCGTGTGGAGAAAACATGTTTATAAGGAGAGTCCAACTTGCACAAAGTTTTCTTTCATAAGGAAGAATCCTACAAGGAAAAAAAATCAAGGAGATTGACTTGACAAGTCCTACAAGAATAAGGATTCCCAAATATGGAAGGAAATCAGCTGAAATAAGGAGAGGACTTTCAATATAAATACAAGAGAAGTTTTACCATAAACTTCACGCACTTATAGAGAGAGCTACAAGCAGAACACAATCAAATTGAATGAGTTCATATTTGAGAGAGTTCTGAGTGAAGATCCAAGTGCAGCCAATACAAGAAACCAGATTGAAGAACGTGTTCCTTAAGTCTATGCTTTACAGTTCTTAAGTCAAGTTAATTGTATTATTTTTCATTGAGTTGTAATCGTTTATTCTTAGTGCCAGTGAGTTATAAACTGGTATAGGAGTGAGTCTTCAAGTTGGGATAACTTGAGGACTTGGGCACATAAACCTGGGAAGGTTTGTGTGGTGTTTTAGGAATTAGAATTTATAATTCCTTAGGTTACAAAGTTTGTAATCTTGTGTTGAGGCTCATTATTTTAGTGGAGTCGGGTTAAATACTACAGAGGTGTAAGTCGTGGTTTTTACCCTTTGTGAGCCGGGGATTTTCCACGTATAACATCGCGTGTTCTCTCTACTGCATTATATTTAAGCATTCGACAAAGGAACAAATCGCTTAACTTGTTCCTTAGGCAAATTAGGGGGTCAACATTCTAACAAAGACTTAAACGGGACGGGCAGGGCAGGGGAAACTCTAACTGGGGAAAGGCAGGGGAAGACTTAAACGGGGGCGAGATTATTTCATGGTTTTGCATCTGACTTTTAAGGCTTGTCCACGTAGGAATACCAAAACCTATTTCAATCACTGATTCTTAGGCGATCCATGTTTGAATGGTTAAGGCGCTTAACTTATAATTGGCAAATTGGTAGGTTCAATTCCTACTGAATGCATGCCAATTTAATTAACCCTCCAATAAGTCTACTGGAATTGGCTCTATATAATCAACTATCAACATAATCTCATCATATGCATAACGAATTGATGTATTGATGTGGTATATTCACATCACAATGAACAGTAAGAACGAACTTTGTGGATAGAGAAAGTTATTTTCGATAGACCCTTGGCACCAAAAAGTGCAATCAAAGACGGATAGAAAGGAACCTATAAGTGGGGTCTGAGGAAGGTAAGATATACGCAAAGCTTACCCCTATCTTTGTAGGATAGAGAGGTTGTTTCAGATAGGCCCTCGACACCTTTAAAAAAAATGCAATCAAACAAGGATAAAAAGAAAAAAATAACGACAGCAAAATAGCAAGATAAACAAAGAAAACACAAATTCTATTTTAATTTTCGCAAAACACAAAGTTTGAATTTTACAGTTTGATTTTTTTTACCTTTGTGTTTGACATATCTATCCCCTCTACATTTTACATAACTTTCTACCCCCCACTCTTCAAATATCTTAAGTCTGATTTAACATCCTGAGGACTTTCAACAACTATGATATACTATGCAATGTCATTATGTTTGTGTGTGTGTGTGTGTGTTTTGCTTTTGAATTGCAGTTTTTTTGCTTGTAACACATTAATTAAGACACTTCTATGACTGCTGGTGTGTGATTGCCTTCAACAGATTTAGCCTTGTGTTTAGTAGCTCGCGATGATCTCAACGTTGATGGTGAACTGGATTTTGGGGAGGAAGTCGACTTAGGCTTCCTCCGTTTATGTTTCTTAGGAGGACTAGCAACATCTGAAGTCGTCATGCCCTTGTAAATGCTTGCTGTTGTTAGTTGCCTCGCGGACTCTCCACAACCTGTCAAAAAGACATGCACACGTTGAAATAGTATACAAGTAGTACAGAGGCAAGTGGTTCAACTGAATCCGTTGCTTTTGACTAGAAATATTGGTGGTTGGTATGCAATGTATCTTGAGTAGTAAAGCGTTGTGCTATAAATACATAAGCAAGTAAGAGGAGGGGAGGTTCATAAGCGTCTATACTGTAAAATTGATTTTTGACGAGATGTAAAGGGAAGGTATTCATAATGTAAACATCAAGTAGAAGAACTCAGAGTCCAAAAGGACAAATAAAATACAATAAGATAATGCTCATTTGAAATTCACCGACTCTGAATTCCAAATTCGCGTCTAGTTTACTTGTCTTTTCCCCCAAATACATACGAAATGTAGCTTGAGTAGTAAAGTGTTGTGCTATAATACATAAGCAAGTAAGAGGAGGGGAGGTTCATAAGCGTCTATACCGTAAAATTGATTTTTGACGAGATGTAAAGGAAAGGTATTCATAATGTAAACATCAAGTAGAAGAACTCAGAATCCAAAAGGACAAATAAAATACAATAAGATAACGCTCATTTGAAATTCACCAACTCTGAATTCCAAATTCGCGTCTAGCTTACTTGTCTTTTACCCCAAATACATATGCAACACCTCGAATTTGACCCAAAAAAAAATTCATTTAGACACCTCAACTACGGGCATGACATGAAGTTTATAAAGATTATGCCTATTAAACACGATGTGCAGTCGTGGCAGCGAGTAATATACACTCACTTTAGTTTAACAGCTCGACCAAGTTTGAGGGGCCGCATATATATTTTCAATCAAATTCTAATTTTTATTTCACAGATGTGTGTGATTACTACACTAGGGGGACATAGTACAATATGTCAAGATCTTGCATACAGCCAAAATTACTTTTAAGACAGAGACTTCACAGATAAGTTATGTCCCTTTCTTGGGTCATGTTACAGATATCTTATATTGTGACAGATCATGAACCAAAAAACTTTTAGGCAAAAGATACTGCAACAACAACAACATATCCAGTGTATTTCTAAAAAGTGGAGTCTGGAGAGGGTAGAATGTACGTAGACCATACCTTTACCTCAGAGGTGAAGTAAAGAGGCTGTTTCCAATAGAAAAGAAAAAACTTCTCTTTATTTTTTATAAGCCATACAACAAAACATAGGACAAGCTTACTATTTTGAATTAGGGAAACTTCACATGATCTAAAGCTACAAATATATGATAAAATAAGGGTTGATTTGTCACTCTAACTAATAATTATTATGAAAGTCACCCTTCTTCTTGATTCTCATTTTTTCCAGTAAAGAAAGTGACTTTCTGAGATAATAATTATTAGTTGAGTGACCATATGAGAAATCAACTCGATAAAATAATATAGTGGTTTCAAGCCATCGTTTGGTTTTTAGAGACAAAATACGCTAGATGATTTCTTCCCATCGGTCTAAGTTTTGATATGCAGAGTTAGTCAACACATATACTGATGGGAGGTAATAGGTACTCGGTAAAATAATCAAATAACCTGAAAACTAGCTCGAACACCACCGTTGTAAAAGAAAAGGGAAGGACCAATATAGATTATTTGGTGTGCAAAAGGAAAAAGGATGTTGAGCAAACTAACCTTGAGATGACCATGGAGAAATAGCAGAACCAGAGTGACCAATAGAAGTTGCTGCAAATTCAGGCCCTGCCTTGAATGCTTTCATCTTCAATTCAACAAAACCCAAAACAAATAGAAATATTAGGCTGTCTACCCTGACGCAAGCATTAGTTATTGATTCTACGATTCGAACTTATAGATCACACGGAGATAACTTTAAAAGTTACAAATTGAAGTAAAAGAAAAAAAGGTTAGCTCGACGCACAAAGCATCCTGCATTCAAGCAAGAACCGGGAAAGGGCCGCACAAGAACCAGGAAAGGGCCGCACCTCTAGGGGTATAATATATGCAGTCTACACAAACATTAGTTGTTGATTCAATGGGTTCGCCCATAGGTCACACCGAAACAACTTTATGAGTTACAAACTGAAGTGAAATAAAAGGTCAGCTCGATGCACAAAGCATATTGCTTTCACGTAGGGATCGGGCAAGGACCGCATCCCAAGAGGTGTAGTGTATACATCCTACCCTGACGCAAGCATCAATAGCGGATTTCACAACTCAAATCCGTGATCAGTAGATCACAAAGAAACAACTTTAAAAGTTAAACAAACTAAAGTAAAAATACATAAGATCTTGCATTCTTTAGTTTCGTGCAAACATCGAGTGCGAATAAATTTTTCTCAAAGTCCAAATATATGAACAAAAAAGGATGAAGGAAAAAAGATAAACATACCCAAGTAGGTGCACCTCCAGAGGGACCTTCCCAACCAATATGTGCCACATGTTTAACATCAGTTGGACCTCCAATCTCCAACTCCCTCTCTTTCACAACTGCAAAATTTACAAACTCATTTTTTTACACTTTTAGCCTCAAAAAATAATTAACTCAAATATCAAATTTTAGGGTCGTAGGGATATCCAAGGACTATTTTATCCCGTGCTTCATATGGGATACTAATTCCACCATTTTAGTACAAATGATGGGATAAAATAGTCCCTAAATTAGTTAATACCTCATAACAAATGTGAGATTAAGTTAATCCCAAACTTTATCCCGAGATTATTTTTCTTATCTGGTATATCAAACGACTTCAATTCCAAAGAAGAGGAAAAAGGGGTTACCAAAAATATTTGAGATATATTTGTAAATCCCCTTCACTTTGGTTGCCATTATATTATAATGTAAAATCCCAAAAAGCCAACAATACTCAGCTCAGAAATGGAGCAGAACACAGATAGAAGGACCACACACCAATGGGAAATACTGATTCCTTTGCCTAACCAAAAACAAAAAGAACACATTAAAATGAAAATTAAATTAGAAACTTCACGGTGGCGGAGCCAGAATTTTATTTAAGGGAATTCAAAATGTAAAGAAGTAAACACACGAAAAAGTCAAAGAAATAATTTTGACCTTATATATAGAGTGATTTTTTTTTGGGGGGGCGGGGGGATGAACATTGTTGCGCCGCCTTGTTCTGCCCCTGCCACCTGGTTTGGGTAGGGGTGGAGCTATATGACTTGACGAGGTTCAATTGAATCCCTTTTGTTGGAAATTACACTTTCAAAAAAAAGGTAAAAACGAAATCTTTTGTATATATAAATTGTTGAATCTTTTTGTCATAAGGGAATCTTTTATTGTAATGTGAAAAAATAGTTCAAAAATTGCTTTAGGTCATACATTTGAATCCCAAGGGTCACATTTTTGCATTTTTTTCTCAAGTCCCTAGTTGAGAGGAGAGAATTCTTGATTCGCGAATAATAACAACGATTCATTCCCAAACAAGTTAGAGAATTCTTGATTTGATAAAATAAACAAAGATTCCGTCTATAGTAACGGAAAGTAGTTCAAAAATTGTTTTAGGTCATATGTTTGAATCTCAAGGGTCACATTTTGCATTTTTTTTTCTCAAATCTCCAATTGGGAGGAGAGAATTCTTGATTGACGATAATAACAACGTTTCAGTCCCAAACAATTCAGAGAATTCTTGATTTGACAAAAGAAACAAAATGAAAATGAAAAGAAGAAATTGAAATTGAATTAACATAATTATAATACCTTTTTAGATAAATGCTTAAGCCATGCAGAAAAAAGGAGATGAAAAAGGGAAGAAACTTTTTCTATCTCCTTATTCTAATTGTGCATTCCACATTAATATCTTCCTTCAACAATTGTGTTTTTTTTGTATATATATGCATTCAAAAAATTCATGCATATATGAAGAACAAAGAAAAGAGGAAATTAAATCAAGAAAATATATATGATATGAGGGCAAAAAATGCCCCAAAAGGAGTTGAAAAAAGAAACCTTTAAATTGTTTTTTCTCTTCTTTTTTTCTCTATTTGTTGTTTGAATGTGGGAATTGTTTTGTTTGGATAATCTATAAGAGATGGAAAAATTAGAGAGGAAAGGAAAGAGAAAAAAAAATAGAAGTAGAGGTGGACAACTAACAAAATTGTATAAAAGGAAAGGTTGAGAGGTTAACTTACAAAGAACATGGACATGAGACAAAAAAAAAATTAAACATATTATTATAGTTCAAGTTGTAATAATTTTGTTTTTCCATAATGGTGGTGTTGGGAGACTAATTTGGTTGCACCTCTACTACAATAACAATAATAACATACTCAGTATATTCTCACAAAGTGGGATCTAAAAAAAGTAGAATATATGCAGATCGCACCTTTACCTCAGAATATATGCACCTCGACTATATATCGAATATTTCTTTTTTTTTTGTCTCAATTTATGTAGTGTATTTAGATTCTAGAGTCGAATGGCTTTTTCTTTGATTGTGATTTTTTCATATAGCCTTTATATATTTTACATTGTTCAATTTATTGTGATTTATATTATTTTTTGCTTAATTTTTAAATATGTAAATTTTATTTTTAATATTTTAAAGATTCTATGTCTAAATTCACAGATAAAATTAAGATATTTGACTCTCCAAATTCGAATTGTGACACATGAATTAGGATAGAATGAGTACTTTAATTTTTTTTTCAATTTATGTGACACCCTTTTTTTATTTTTTTGTTTAAAAAAGAATATCATTTTTATATTTAAAAATAATTTAGATTTAAAATTCTAAATTTATCATAATGAGATGATTTATAATCACTCAAATATCTAAAATTTATTTTGAATAATGTGCTCCGTCAAACGGTGTCACACAATGTGGAGCGGAGAGAGTATCTCTCACTAGAATTACTTATTATGTTACTCTCTTGTTTCAATTTGTTTGTCTTGCTTTTCTTTTTAGTCTATTTCAAAAAGAATGTCACTTTTATTTTTTGATAACTCTTTAATTTCAATTTTTCACATGATATGTTTAAGAGCACAAGATTAAAAAATATTCTGGTACATATATCTTTAGTTTAACACCACAAAATTAATTATTATTTTTTTACTTTTTAAAATTCTGTATCGAATCAAAATCAAATAAATAAATTGACACGGAGAAAGTATATTTTTATCTTGTAAATGCATTTTTTTCTATTTAAAGAGAGGGGGCTTCAAGTTCTTAGGACTAGTATGTCTTTCTGTCCGTACAAAAAAAAGGTCCTTTGATGAAAAGTAGGTGATATATAAATATTTAATCAACTTCTATTTTGACCTTTAAGGAAATTAATAGTTTGATATAATAATTGTCAACCTCAGAAATTGTTTCCCTTTAATTTGAAGAACAATTACACCATTAAACTTCAATGATTAGGAGATATTGAGAAAAGTCTACTCTAATGCTACTTAAATTATTACGGATAAGTTACATATTTGATCGATCAGTTAAAAATAATTATATTCGCGTTAAATATATATATATAAGTATATTTTATATATATATATCATATATTAATATATAAATATATATATATTTGTTGATTATTGTTTTGATGGAAGATAATTTATATCAATTTGTCAATTATTTAACGAATCAAATCAGGTATATATACTTATATCAAATTAAAGTCAAGGGTAAAGACTATTTCCAAATCCAAAAAGTCTTTGTATAGCTAATTTTAATTTGTTATTATTAAACTTAGCTGTATATTTCTATGCAATGTTTCATTATACTAATCCTAAAAGAGTTCAGTCAGATAAGTACATATATAAAATATATTGCATATATATATATATATTAATTAAGTAATTTATCTGACAATAATTTTTCAAAGTAATGTTTATTTGCCAAGAACCCTTTTTTTTAAAATTAAATTTGGTCACCAAGCAATGCTTTTTTTTTCTCCCACCCGATTGCTTCGGGGCCGATTAAACGCGTCGGAACTTTTGAGGTAAAAGCGATTTCTATCAAATGTGATTATATTGCTTTTGAGGTAAAGTTCTACTTTTTTGAGGGGCGTGACAGTATTCCTCCATTCTTATTTGGTTCTGAGAATGGAGTCGCCTTACACTTTACTTCAAAGTGAGATTTTTTTGCGCAAGTTCAAATTAGTCATGCCATACATAAAGCAGGCACCAGTCATCGGGTGGAGAAACCAAAAAAATAAGGAACAATAGCACTTTTGGTCCCTACGTTATTGGTAAATTCAATTTTCAATCCTTGTGATATATAACTAATCATATTTAAGCTTCAATTAATTAAAATGTTTGTTTCTGGTCCTTTCACGCAGAAAATATGTTATTTTTGACTATCTATAGAACAATTTTACTGTTACATTTGAAATAACAATACAAACTTAACGTAACACATGATAAATACAGCAAAACTAAAAATTGTTTCGAACGAAAAACGCGGTATACCTCCTCGTGGGAGCGTGTGCGTGCTACATGCTCGACGAAATGCCTCAGTAAGATGAAATGCCAGTAGCCTGCCCTGTATGTCTCAAATAGCTCCCAACAGTCCCTATTACAATGGTCTTTTCATCTTTGAGCTCTTCTACTTTCAATGCTCCTAAAATTGGCCTATCGACACGTCTTACGCGCCTCTCTGAAGGTGAATTCTCGACAGAATCAAGACTTCTTTTGGAATTTGGCGTGTCGTCTTGAGAAGATTCGACTAACCAGCTCGAAAGACTTGTATCAACCGCGATTTCATTCTCCTGGCACTTCAAACTAGGCTCTTTTTTTGCACGATTATACGTTATAATACTAAAATCAAGAAGATTGGTATCAATGTTCTCCTTCTCTTGTTGATTCGTGTTCTTCAATAGTGAGGGAGGCGTTGTAATGCCGGTGTCTTTCAACACTGATAATTTTACGGATTGTTTCAATGGACTGTTGACTTCCTCCTTGTCACACATTTCGGGCATGGGATTATTTCCTTTGCGAGTGGAGTCTATGGAGAGGGAAAATAATGACTCGTAAGACGACTCTTCATGTATCATTTCATTTCCATTGTTGTCGTTGTTGGCATCATCTTCCAGATCAATATCTTCGTATTCGTCATTGCTGTTTCTGCAGCAATGATATCTATGATTTTGAGGATAAGATATGTAGCTTGACATGCTTGAATTTGAAAGCTCGTTCGTGTCTCCTTCTTCTTCTTCTTCTTCTTCTTTCTGTTTCCGCAAATTGCTCGTTGCAGAAACTTGATAAACCGGTACGTTTAGATCAAACGTAACCTTCTTTTTGCCACTTCTATTCAACTCATCTTCCCTGTTTTTTCGAAAGATTTGAGAGCACGAAAACAGGCAAAATCGGAACTTTTTTTTCAAAAAAGAAAAAAAACTTACTTGGATTCTTCTTTTGTAACATTAATGGATACAGAAGCTTCACCATTTTCGCGAGCCTCGAGCAAATTCTTTCTGATGCTTTTATTCAACTCTTCTTCTTCCTCCTCCTCATTCCTGTTTTTCGAAGAATTTGAGTGAACAAAGACGAACAAAATTGAATAATTTTTTTAAGAGTTAATAGTCAAAAACACACCTGAACTATCGTTATTTCACGAGTTTCACACCTCAACACTCGATTGTTCCATTTTCCTATCTGAATTAGTATCATCATATATGTATTAAAACACACCTCAACTATCAACTGCTCTTTATTGTTCAAGTACGAAAGGGGAACAATTAACTATTGACGTGTATTTTAATACATATAGACGGTGATAGTTCAGGATAGTTGGTGGGGTGGGAAACTCGCGAAAAATGTGATAATTTAGGTGCGTTTTTTATTCGTTATCTCTTTTTTTTTCTAAAGAAAAAAAAGCTTACTTGGATTCTTCAAACATGTTAATGGGGTTCACAATCTTGTGCCGAGCTTCTTCTTCTTTTTTATCACTAATGGCTGCTACAGAAGCTTCACCATTTTCGTCGAACTCGAGCAAATTCTCTCTGCTAATTATAGCCCTGTTTAGAACAGATTTGAGTGAATGAAAACATGCACAATTGCAACTTTTCCAAGCCAAAAAAGAATAAATTGAATCTTTTTATTCAAAAAAATAAAAAACGTACTTTGATTCTTCAATGAGGTTAATGGATTTCGCAATCTCATCGTGTTGAGCTTCACCATTTTCGTGGATCTCGAGCAAATCCTTAAGAAAAAAAAAACATGAGAAGTTATTAATCAAACTACAAATTCAAACAACTAACTAAAGTGTCGTTTTGGATATTAAAAGTTGATTTAAAGTCAATGTGAGCACTGTGTCATAAGGATTTGACGGGTGCCTGATACCTTCCCCACAGTCAACTGAATCTCCTAACCGGCTTTTGGTCGTTTACTAGTAGGAATCAATTGAAATTTTTCAAAAGAGAATCTATACCAAAATCAAACAACTAACTAAAGGGTCGTTTTGATTACCAGGTTAGGATACTAATTCTAATACGAGATTTGATAGGTGCCTAACACCTTCCTCTCAGTCAACTGAATATCCTAATTATACTTTTGGTGTTTGTTTAACAGTAGCAACGTAAATGCATGTATCATGATACGAGATTTGGTGGGTGCTTAACACCTTCCTCTCAGTCAACGGAATTTTACGTACCTGGAGAGCTTGAGGAGAGATGCTATTGATCTTGTTATTATTACTACTAGTGATGATTTTCTTGTGATTGGAATTAGTACGAAAGCAAGCTGTAAAGCACCTCATTTATTTTTTCTTCAATGGAGGAAATTATGATGATGATGATGATGATGGGGAGTTGTGATAGAAGAAGAAAACAGGGGGAAAAGATGGAGAATTTTTTGGGACACAACGGTTTGAAAATAAAAAACAAAAAGTTACCGTTGGCTTTGTCAGTTAGCACTGAGTTTGATAAAAATCATAAACATACTTGTCTTCCTCCGATTTTGTGGTTATCAACTAATCTTATACTCCGTCTCAAAATAAGCGTAGCTTTAGCAAAAATAATATTTATCCCAAAATAAGTATTGCTATAGAAATTCAAGACTAAGAGGGTACTCTCTCCGATCCAAAATAAGTGACATTTTTAGCTTTTTCTTCAATCCAAAATAAATGAATTTTTTCAAAAATCAAAAAGGTATTAATTATTTATTTATTTTTCAAAGTTACCCTTCTTTTTAATTGATTTTTGGGATAACAACTCAAGTAGCCAATTCCATTGGTGTTTAAACTTTTTGTAGCCATAAAAGTTAATTTATAGTAGCCCTAAATTGTTCTAGCCATACAATTAGGAAAATTAGATAAGAGACGCTCTAGGCGAAAAGGGCTAAAATCTCGATGTATAAATGTTATAGCTCCTTTACATGTAAATAAGTGTTGAAATGTGTAGAATTTTCATGTATAAATACTTGTTAGTGTTCTCCATATAATTCGTGTATAAATTTTATTGTTATTGTTCTTTGTATAATTCGTGTATAAATGTTATAATTGTATATTTAACATTGAATAATTAATGTAAATTTATGAATTTGTGCATAAATACTTGCTAATGTTCTCTGTATAATTGGTGTATAAATGTTATTGATATTGTTAGTGCCATTGTGGTCCGGAGAATTTTGAATGGCCGCAACTACATTAGCTGTATTGAGAAAAGTCTGAGCATCAGCAACGATGAACATGCACAAGGACAAAAAAGCAACAGGCGGCTGGTATGATTCCGGTAACTGCAAGCCACATGAAGAAGTAACCGGCAAAGCACTGGACAACCTCAGCCATATGTACGACCCATGGCCCGCCATGGAGAACAAAAGTTACAAACGAAATGTTATAGGGTTTGAAAGGTGGTGGTGGGGATGGCGGCAGAGGTTGCCATTGTAGGGGGGAGCTGCTAGGGTTAGATTTAGAGGCAAATATATAGAAGTCTAGCTAATAAAAGTAAATTAGGCGTGAAAGTTGATTATAAAGAGTTATTAAAACAAAATATGATTATTTTGAGTTTAAAAGTTATATGGGTCACTATTTGAGTTAATTTTTCTTGATTTTTCAAATACCAACACTAAATATTATACTTTTATGAAAAGATTGGAAAAGCAAAACGGTAATATTATCACATAACCCTTTGATTAGTGCAATTAATTAACTTTCTTGAGAGGTATGTCACACCTCAAAAATTCATTCATTTTGGACTAGAGGCAATAATAAACTATTTTTTAATAGTGATAAATTCTCAAGAAATATCTAATAAATAGAGATAGCTTAGTTACTATACCTTATTTTTTTTAGGGAAAAGGGGCAAATATACCCCTCAACTTTGTGATTTAGAGCAGATATACCCTCCGTTGAAAAAGTGGAGCAAATATACCCCTCAACTTTGTGATTTAGAGCAGATATACCCTCCGTTGAAAAAGTGGAGCAAATATACCATTTTTACTAACAAAGTTGTATTTTTTAATTAAATAATATTTATCTTTTTTTTTAAATTAAAAAAATACAAATGAATTTATATTTGATAGGTAAAACAGTGCTAAAAATATAATTTCATCTAACTGATCTAAAATACATTTTCATAGAAAAAGCACGGATGGTTATGTAGGTACTGAATAGTCAGGAATACGAGTATTTTAATTGTGTTTCCCAAATTGAAAATCTGTGGGTAATTATTTTTGTTTGGATCGGACGGGTTGGGTCAGTTAAAGAATAAACGGACTAGTTAAAAATAAACTCATTTGTCTTTTTTTAATTTTAAAAAATAAGATAAATATTATTTAATTAAAAAAATACAACCCCGTTAGTAAAAAGCGTATATCTGCATCATTCCACAGACGGTAGAGATATATTTGCTCCACTTTTTTAACGAAGGGTATATTTACTTTATTTTCTTCGTGCTAGTATTTATGATCAAACTATCTTAGACGACCTCTCATTATATCCTTTTCTTTTTCTTTTATACGTCAAAACTTGTCCAATCTTGTATGACCACACATAAATTTGTAACATCCACATTTCCGTCTTAGCATAGCTCAAATTGGTTATGTCACGGCCATAAGCATTGGATGTCTCAAGTCATCGTGTTATGATAGTGGTGTCTGGGCCAACTTGCACGTGTCTGGATTAATCTCACGAGATAACTACTACCTCCCCAACTAGAGGCTAGAACAGTTTGGAACTTGAAACACTCCAATATGACTTGAACAATCTTACAAAGCCCACTCAAAGATTGAAACCACTTCCAACATCTAATACTTTGCCTCAAAATTGCATGCTCAAATTGTTGATACAAGTTTTTTTTCCTGGTTTCCCACCGTGTTCGGGGAACGCAATGGACCTATTTAATAGCGCGCGTTGGTTCGGAGGGGCAAACGTGGGGTTTTAGAATTACAAACGTGGCTCGGAACGGGAAATAGGATTTTTTTGGTTTTTTCGTGTGTTATAGTCCATGGATTTTGTGTGATATGTGCGTCCGGCGGTATTTTGGCCAAAAATTTTCGTGGGCGCCCGCGAGTACCTATTTAATGGCGCGCGTTGGTTCGGAGGGTCAAACGTGGGGTTTTAAGATTTCAAACGTGGCCCGGAACGGGTAATAGGGATTTTTTGGTTTTTTCGTGTGTTATAGTCCATGAATTTTGTGTGAAATGTGCGTCCGGCGGTATTTTGGCCAAAATTTTTTGTGGCCGTCCGCGAGGACTTATTTAATGGCGCGCGTTGGTTCGGAGGGGCAAACGTGGGGTTTTAGGATTTCAAACGTGGCCCGGAACGGGAAATAGGGATTTTTCGGTTTTTTCGTGTGTTATAGTCCATGGATTTTGTGTGATATGTGCGTCCGGCGGTATTTTTGGCCGAAATTTTTCGTGGGCGTCCGCGAGGACCTATTTAATGGCGCGCGTTGGTTCGGAGGGGCAAACGTGGGGTTTTAGGATTTCAAACGTGGCCAGGAACGGGAAATAGGGATTTTTCGGTTTTTTCGTGTGTTATAGTCCATGGATTTTGTGTGATATGTGCGTCCGGCGGTACTTTGGCCGAAATTTTTTGTGGCCGTCCGCGAGGACCTATTTAATGGCGCTTGTTGGTTCGGAGGGGCAAACGTGGGGTTTTAGGATTTCAAACGTGGCCCGGAACGGGAAAATAGGGATTTTTCGGTTTTTTCGTGTGTTATAGTCCATGGATTTTGTGTGATATGTGCTTCCGGCGGAATTTTGGCCGAAATTTTTCGTGGGCGTCCGCGAGGACCTATTTAATGGCGCTTGTTGGTTCGTAGGGGCAAACGTGGGGTTTTAGGATTTCAAACGTGGCCCGGAACGGGAATTAGGGATTTTTTGGTTTTTTCGTGTGTTATAGTCCATGGATTTTGTGTGATATGTGCGTCCGGCGGTATTTTGGCCGAAATTTTTTGTGGGCGTCCGCGACGACCTATTTAATGGCGCGCGTTGGTTTGGAGGGGCAAACGTGAGTTTTTAGGATTTCAAACGTGGCCCGGAATGGGAAATAGGGATTTTTCGGTTTTTTCGTGTGTTATAGTCCATGGATTTTGTGTGATATGTGCGTCCGGCGGTATTTTGGCCAAAATTTTTTGTGGGTGTCCGCGATGACCTATTTAATGGCGCGCCTTGATTCGGAGGGGCACACGTGGGGTTTTAGGATTTCAAACGTGGCTCGGAATGGGAAATAGGGATTTTTCAGTTTTTTCGTGTGTTATAGTCCATGGATTTTGTGTGATATGTGCGTCCGGCGTTATTTTAGCCGAAATTTTTCGTGGGCGTCCGCGACGACATATTTAATGGCGCGCGCTGGTTCGGAGGGGCAAACGTGGGATTTTAGGATTTCAAACGTGGCCCGGAACGGGAAATAAGAATTTTTCGGTTTTTTCGTTTGTTATAGTCCATGGATTTTGTGTGATATGTGCGTCCGGCGGTATTTTGGCCAAAAATTTTCGTGGGCTTCCGCGACGACCTATTTAATGGCGCGCTTTGGTTCAGAGGGGAAAACGTGGGGTTTTAGGATTTCAAACGTGGCCCGGAATGGGAAATATGGATTTTTCGAATTTCTCGTGTGTTATAGTCCATGGATTTTGTGTGATATGTGCGTCCGGCGGTATTTTGGCCAAAATTTTTTGTGGGCGTCCGCGACGACCTTTTTAATGGCGCGTGTTGGTTCGGAGGGGCAAACGTGGGGTTTTAGGATTTCAAACGTGGCCCGAAATGGGAAATAAGGATTTTTTTATTTTTTCGTGTGTTATAGTCCATGGATTTTGTGTGATATGTGCGTCCAGCGGTATTTTGGCAAAAAATTTTGTGGGCGTCCGCGACGACCTATTTAATTGCGCGTGTTGGTTCGGAGGGGCAAACGTGGGGTTTTAGGATTTCAAATGTGGCCCGGAACGGGAAATAGGGATTTTTCGGTTTTTTCGTGTGTTATAGTCCATGGATTTTGTGTGATATGTGCGTTCCGGCGGAATTTTGGCCCGAAATTTTTTGTGGGCGTCCGCGAGGACCTATTTAATGGCGCTTGTTGGTTCGGAGGGGCAAAACGTGGGTTTTAGGATTTCAAACGTGGCCCGGAACGGGAAATAGGGATTTTTCGGTTTTTTCGTGTGTTATAGTCCATGGATTTTGTGTGATATGTGCGTCCGGCGGTATTTTGGCCGAAATTTTTGTGGGCGTCCGCGATGACCTATTTAATGGCGCGCGTTGGTTCGGAGGGGCAAACGTGGGATTTTAGGATTTCAAACGTTGCTCGGAACGGGAAATATGGATTTTTTGGTTTTTTCGTGTGTTATAGTCCATGGATTTGGTGTGATATGTGCGTCCGGCGGTATTTTGGCCAAAATTTTTCGTGGGCGTCCGCGACGACCTAATTAATGGAGCGCGTTCGTTCAGAGGGGCAAACGTGGGGTTTTAGGATTTCAAACGTGGCCCGGAACAAGAAATATGGATTTTTCGGTTTTTTCGTGTGTTATAGTCCATGGATTTTGTGTGATATGTGCGTCCGGCGGTATTTTGCCCGAAATTTTTCGTGCGCGTCCGCGATGACCTATTTAATGGCGCGCGTTAGTTCGGAGGGGCAAATGCGGGGTTTTAGGATTTCAAACGTGGCCCGGAACGGGAAATAGGGATTTTTCAGTTTTTTCGTGTGTTATAGTCCATGGATTTTGTGTGATATGTGCGTCCGGCGGTATTTTGGCCAAAAGTTTTCATGGGCGTCCGCGACGACCTATATAATGGCGCGCGTTTGTTCGGAGAGGCAAACGTGGGGTTTTAGGATTTCAAACGTGGCCCGGAACGGGAAATAGGGATTTTTTGGTTTTTTCGTGTGTTATAGTCCATGGATTTTGTGTGATATGTGCTTCCGGCGGAATTTTGGCCGAAATTTTCGGTGGGCGTCCGCGAGGACCTATTTAATGGCGCTTGTTGGTTCGGAGGGGCAAACGTGGGGTTTTAGGATTTCAAACGTGGCCCGGAACGGGAAATAGGGATTTTTTGGTTTTTTCGTGTGTGATAGTCCATGGATTTTGTGTGATATGTGCGTCCGGCGGTATTTTGGCCGAAATTTTTCGTGGTCGTCCGCGACGACCTATTTAAT